>JAEIFL010000022.1:0-42868 GCA_018901835.1 Scaptomyza graminum | reverse complement strand
GTTCCAATAGTGGACCCCCCATTAGTTTTTTTGACATAGAACTGTCAGAAATCAACGTAGCTTAACTGTTGGTATCGTTGGAAAGCTTGTTCAATTTCGCATCGATCTGTAAAAGGCAATATATACATTTTATTAATTTTTCGAGAGATATTTAACATTTAGTGAAAAAAGTCAAAATCACGATTTTCCAAAAAGTGTACCTTATGTGGACCCCCCCTAAATTTTTGTGAAGTCCACCAAATAAACTAAAATGGGATGCCAAATCATAGTTTTCATTAAAGTTTTTGTATTTTATGCAATTAAACAATCAAAAACAAACGAATTTATTAATTTATTAAAATTTATTACTCGTTATAAAAAGTATCGCAAGCGATGTATCGATTAATGTATCGCATGCTCAACATTGCTCACATACAATTAGTCGTGTTCAATAGGGGTGTCCAAATTAGGGAAAAGCACGGTTTTCACATATATTCATTTTAATTAAACAATGTTTGCTCATAGTTTTAATTCAGTTTATGTTATTTATTATAAAAATCAAATCAAAATTAAACGCATTGTGCAAAAATTAATCGATTAAGGCTTGACAAATCAATAGGAATAATCTGAATCGCAATGAATGCATGTGAAATAACTGTTTTGTATGTTTGCACAGGCCAAATGGACATCCCGCTTGCATACATTGCATGCAACTGAATTATTTTTCGTGCATTTCAGTGGCATTAGTTGCAAACAAATAATGCAGAAATCTCTATCTAATTGTGAAGAAGATTTAGATTTTTTGGCCGGTGTAATTTTTTTCTTTGGCGATTTCGACATTCGTTTATCATTATAGGAATATTAAACTCATCAGATACATAATGTTTGGATTTTTTTTCCATCAAAACCGTTTTAATAGCGGCCAACAAATTTTCTGTTTGTTTACGTCGCGGACTCATTTTTAAATAAAGATGACACAAACATCGAAAGTATCGATAACAATTCATAATTGGTGGTGGCCACTATATCAACACCAAGGGGTCCGAATTAGGAACAAACGACGCTTTTACATTTTTGAATGTTAAGCCGAAAGTATTGAACAAAAAAAATGTTTCATTGCAGAATATGAAAGAGAATGAAAAAACGAATAAGAAAAAATGTATCTTCACTTGCTGAAAATTGGAATAACTACATTACAAATGCGTTGAAAAATTAAAAAATTTAGATCGAAATATCGGTATTTTATTTTTTGTCTCTGGAGCTTCCAAAACTTAGTATAAACACCTGTAGACCACATATTAAGCAAGCCGGCACTGAAACCTATCCAATGACAGTAATTAGACCGTGCTGACATCAAAACTCGCCAAAATAGGCGGGGGGTCCGATTTAGGTACACGGTCCACTATAGGAACATTTCCCTTACTATATATGCGTATTTACATTGCAGCAAATGATTGCAAGACGGCATGGGCGGGTCTACGCGATAAGTATAGACATAATTTAAAACAACATGCCAAACGGGCAAAGAGCGGGAGTGCTGGCGGCTGTGTGCTCAGTGGCCCACTAATTGGGGATTGGGAGTTGGCCCCGCATATGGGTTTTTTAAACGATATGTCCGAATTGAGAACGTAAGTCATTTTAAATTTATATAATTTTAATTTCATATTATTAACAATTTAAATATTTATATTTCAGATCGATGGGATCGTCTTGCAGTGGTGCTGAAAGCTCCAACAATAATTGCGTTATGGAGCCGGTGCTGTTCGATGTGGATGTGGATTTGGATGTGGATTTGGATTTGAATGCGTCCACAAGCTCGGCAACCCAACAACCGCAGTATTCATATGTAAGTAATAGAACAAAGCAACTACTACAGCATACTAAAGGCATATATTTTTATAGAAACAAAAGAGAGAAAAAAAAACGTAAGCATTCGGATGACGACCAACTGATACACAACATCATGGTGTCGCATCAAAACTTGCTGAAAGAGATTTCCAAGCCTACTCCATTGGAGCCATTAGAGCCGCACTTTGTGTTTTGGCGGTCTATTTTAAATAAAATTTACGCGGAAGCAAGCGAAAGCGCTGTGGCAAAACTTACACAGCTTTTGTTGCAAGAGCATCAAGAATATAAAGATGCAAATAAAAAAACATGAAAAAATTACACATTGGATTTTTTTTATATTATAGGCTTTTATTCAGCAACTCCGGCTGCCTCGTACTGCCAGGGTACAGATCCACTTGATAAATTGACATAATCTTTCAAGTGGTTCCTTATCTACTTTGCGTAGTCCCTGCGTCTTCCACGTGTGGACGACGCATTTACGTCAATAGCACTCTCCGTTAAGTTTAAGTCCGCTGTGTTGCCATAGACATGTGGACTTCTCTTTATTAAAAAATTGTGCAGCAGGCAACATGCGAACACAATTTTTTGCGCTCTGGTGGGGGAGCATAAGAGCGTGCGTTGCACCGCAATCCACCTAGCCGTCAATATGCCAAACGCGTTTTCGATGCACCGGCGGGCTCTACTCAACCGATAGTTGAATATTCGTTCTTCCCGAGTCAAAGTCCGGGACCCGAACGGCTTCATGACATGTTCATGTAAAGGGAATGCGTCATCTCCAACTAGGTAGTATGGAGTGAGCGCACTATTTAACATGCTGTCGTTCGGAAATTGGAACGTGTCGGCGAACAGCGCTTTTCCGAATTTTGAATGCGAAAATGCATTCATGTCGCCTTCGCTTCCATAAGCGCCAACATCAATATACGTAAACGCATATGATGCATCGCATATGCCGAGAAGGATGAGTGAAAAAAATACCTACAAAACAAAAAATAAATATTGAAATTAGTTTAGCAAAGGGCAACACTATTAACATATGCATACCTTGTAATTATAAAAGGCGCTGCCACTATTGGGAGGTGCGCGAAGTGCAACATGCTTGCCATCTATTGCTCCAATGCAGTTTGGAAGATTTCATTTCTCTTCAAACTCCTGAGCAAACAGCAGCATGTCATCCTTGTTCCATTTAGGAATCTCGCCAGATAAGGCCTGGACAATTGCATTGCAAACCAAATCAATGGTTGTCCCCATGTGCTGCTTGCTCATACGGTAGGTTGACCCTATGTGCCGTTGCAAATCGCCTGAAGCTAAATGTCTGTAAGGCAATTAATAAATTAATTTAAATTAAATACAATAATGCAATGCATATTTCAATTTACTTACTCCAACACAATCGCAAACTTGGCATTAGTCGGTATCGAATCTGGCCGTGTGAGCTAGTTCGGTACCAAGTACTGCACTATCAGTCCGAACAAATCCACAAAGTCGTTGGACGACACATGAAAATTTTCATGAAATGCAGCCAGCTCCTCGCATAAATTATCAAACTAAAATTAGGTGGCGAAATCAATATACTTGCATTGTTTGTACATATGTATGTATATTAAAAATACTTACATCTCTTGTAAATCGACCATGCTCAGCCCTGCCCATCAAATACGGATTCACCCAATATTGCGATATTGCGAGTAGTTTAAGCTTTTTGTAATCCATTTCACTTAATTTCATTATTTTCCCCAAATGTAAACAAACAACACAACACAGTTGCATTTCCGATTGATTTCGAGAAAGTAGTCAACCGACCGCCACAATATGTGCATTGTTTAGCACTGGTCGTTACGGCTCGTACAATGTGTGCAGTACGGTACGGGAGCTGTACTGTCATCTGCGTAGGGGCCTTAAGGAAGAGGAGGTTAGTTACCATAAGAGGTAGCAGATTCTGTTGAGGAACTTCCGTAATTGGTTGGCTTCTAGGTGCCGCTCTGGTTGCTGCCCGTTTCATATTATCCATAAAGCTGTTAATGGTGTTATCTACATCATCTTCTCCTTGGATATCCATGTCTAGGTCGATATACTATGCCAAATGAGCCTTGAATATATTAACATCAGCTTCTCGATCGGGGAAACACTTGCGACGTCCTCCAAAGGTTTGTCTCAAAATATTTATGAAAGGCACGCCTCCCGCTAACAAATCTCCTCACCACCGCCCCAACCACCTGCACCGCTCATTTAGACTTTTTACATGATATTATGTTAATTTCAGGTTTTCCCAACGAACCAAGTATACAAAAGCTGATGAGCATAAATAAACTTAGCCAAACCTAACACATCTGGAAAAGAAGACAAATCTGCCTTGAACTCCATTAAGGTAGTCATTAACAACAAAATGTGAGTGCATCGGTCTTGAGATTGATTGACTAACTTTAAAATAAGCATTCATATTTCTTTTAAGATACATATACTTCAAAATCAATAGGACCGTTTTGGCCAACAAGTTTCAACAGTCAAATTTACTTGGAAAAAAATTTCACCAGTTTGCTGCTTCCCTGAAACATTGATACCATGGTTAAAAGACGTGCTGACTTTTGCTTAAATGTAATAGGGAATTTTGTTAATATTTTCAATATTGCATTTTACAATTACATTTCCCTCCCTAACAAGCCAATTTAGAAATCAAAATTAAAATTTTAAATTGATTACGTACAGTAATTGAACTTCCGTGCATGAGCACTAGACAAACCCCTTAAAAAAAAATCCGCCGAACAGTGTTAGATTTTGTCAATCAAACGAAGCTTAATCGAAACCGTGCTTAAATTTCAATGATCTTTTAGTTATGTAACAAAAAAAAAAAATGAATGAGTGTTCGAACTCACTAACGATGTGTTAACAATTGCAAAACCATTCAAATTTACTTTTTGTTTTGCTTTTGACCGCCACCAGCAGAACAACAAAGCGCGCACATGCACACGCATAAATACGCACAGACACACACAAACACTCCCAAACAAACATAACGAACTTCTTTAATAAGTGAATGATGGTGTGGGATACCCTACCTAGTTCATTTGCTATATTAATTGATTAATTAATTAATATTATTAAAATATTTTTAGTAATTTCTCAATTGTTTGCTAAGCGCCAACTTATTCTTATTAAGTATGCAATTATTGCATATATATAATATCCACAGTAGCACTTATATAATATTAGGGTACATAACATTCTTCATTCGTCAGTTCATTTTCTTATTACAGAAGTCCGCTATGTTTGTCTGTAAGTGTGTGTGTGTGTTGTGTCTGTGCATTCACGAAGAAGCAAAACAGAATTGCCTTGGACGAATGATGTTGCTGCATACCCTAACTAGCTTATTTGCTATATTTATCAATAAATCAATTAATATTATTAAGCTATTTTAGTAATTTCTCAATTGTTTGCTAAGCGCCAACTTATACTAAAATATGCATTTATAGCAAATATATTATTGAAGTACATGTCCACAATAGCACTTATAATTTATTAGGGTATTCAACAGTCATCATTCTTGTTGCTTAACAGCTGCATGGCTCGACCGTCCCGGGTTGGGGCTCTCTGCCGCTTGATACAACTATACAAGGTAGTGTCATGCGAGGCAGCAAGTACCAGTGTATATTACCGTGTGAGTGCGACTGAGATCGCTATATGAATCTCTGTTATTTTACTCTCATGCCTCTGTTAAGGAGCATTTTCTGTAAGTGCGAGTGAGTAAGGTATAAAACCGTGCTGCTTGTGCGCAGCCGATACAATTTTGTACCTTTGTAAAAATAATAATTAATCAGAGTTCAGAGTTCAGAGTTTAAATAAAATGCTGTCAATCGAGCAAATTTAATATTTATTGATAACAAAACTTAACGAATAATTAACAAATTAACATCAACAAACATCAACAAACATGACACACAGTACAAAATTCGTCCGCATCAACGTCTTACCCAAACGACAAGCACTTTACGACTGACGATTGGTACTTAAATATAGAGGGCGCTGCCACGCATGACACTACCTTGTATAGTTGTATCGAGCTCTGCCGCTGCACCAAGCACCAATACCATCATAATTATTTTGAGCAGAGAAAATGTTTTTACAACAAACAGATACTATTTGCTATACTAACGCTGCGAAAAGTTTTTTGAAAGCGTCGACGCTGATCATGTGTGAGATAACGCGGTGTGAGGTTTGCATGTATTGTAACGAATGTTTTGCGCTACCCGCGCCTTTAGATGTTAACACATCAAAAATGTAACAATCACCATCGCCATAAGAAAACGGTAAAAAGTAACAGGCAAACAGTTGCGAAAAGGAAAATGCCCAACAGTGCAAAAACAAAAACAGAACGGCCATGCAAGGCAGAATGCAACAAGAAAAAAATCAAAGAAACGATCAGCTTATCACAACAAACCGAGGGAAAGAAAACAAAATATGCAAGGCACAGCAAAGACAGCAACCACAATTTCAAAAGCAAACCCAATGTCCGCCGCATATAATCGAAAGAGAAAAAACTCGAGAGCAAATTGTCATGTCTATAAAAGTGTAGAGTCTTTGGTAATACCCAGTCTACTCAATTGTCACCGGAGATTGAACGAACATACATACACGCAGCTAACGTCCAGCTATGCACACTAGAGTGGTAATAAAAAAAAAATTTCGTAGTCAGAGACATCACTGGGGCTGAAAATTTTCTAAATACTATCAATAAACACCCCCCAAAGTCTGAAGCTGATTACTCAATTTTAAGGCGTGACACACGCTCTCCAAATGTGAACAACTGTGTATTTGCCATATGTGGACTGTGATTAACCAGTAATGCTATTATTATAATTAAAATTTATTTTTATTTTGAATGATTTATTATAGTTTTGGACTGTGATTAACCAGTAATGCTATTACTAAATTAAAATTTATTATTATTTTGAATGATTTATTATAGTTATGCCCTTATTTAATCCAAAGTGGGCGTGGCACCAATTTTTTTTTTTTTTTTTTAATTTAATTTCTCATATAAATTGCATATATTGATTTCCGATAAGAATTTTTTATTATGTTTTATTTTTTCCTGTCTGTATAAACTCTAACAACAACATATAGAATTTTAAAGAAAATCATTTTATTCATAAAAAAATATTAATCAAAGTAAAGTTAATGGCAATGGACTATTATTGATATAGTAATATGTTGATCAATTTGTCTACGTTCTAAAAAAAATCCATAGACAAACTAATTCAAAACGAAAAATATTCTTGTTGAATAGAAAGCAAAAATAAAGTTTGTTTCAGACGACATATAGCGGTGCGCTAATTCGCAGAATATTTGCAACGAAATGCACGCATTAGATTTGCAAAAAATATTATTATTTGAAAAAGACGCACTTTTAGTTTAGTGACACTTGTAATCGCGAGATAAGTTAGTTTATTTCAAATTACAGTGCTTTTTGATGTGTTAACATCTATAGGCGCGGGTAGCGCAAATATTTCGTTTCAATACATGCAAACCTCACACCGCGTTATATCACACATGATCAGCGTCGACGCTTTCAAAAAACTTTTCGCAGCGTCATCATAGCAAATAGTATGTGTTTGTTGTAAAAAATTTTTCTCTGCTCAAAATAAGTATGATGGTATTAGTGCTTTGTGCAGCGGCAGAGCGCCCCAGCCCGGGACGGTCGAGCCATGCAGCTGTTAAGCAAAGATAATGATGACTATTGAATACCATAATAAATTATAAGTGTTATTGTGGACGTGTACTTCAATAATATATTTGCTATAAATGCATACTTTTATTAGTATAAGTTGGCGCTTAGCAAACAATTGAGAAATTACTAAAATAGTTTAATAATATTAATTGATTTATTGATAAATATAGCAAATAAGCTAGTTAGGGTATGCAGCAATCATCATTCGTCCAAGGCAATTCTGTTTTGCTTCTTCGTGAATGCACAGACACAACACACACACACACTTACAGACAAACATAGCGGACTTCTGTAATAAGAAAATGAACTGACGAATGAAGAATGTTATGTACCATAATATTATATAAGTGCTAATGTGGATATTATATATATGCAATAATTGCATACTTAATAAGCATAAGTTGGCGCTTAGCAAACAATTGAGAAATTACTAAAAATAGTTTATTAATATTAATTAATTAATCAATTAATATAGCAAATGAACAAGGTAGGGTATCCCACACCATCATTCACTTATTAAAGAAGTTCGTTATGTTTGTTTGGGAGTGTTTGTGTGTGTCTGTGCGTATTTATGCGTATGCATGTACGCGCTTTGTTGTTCTGCTGGTGGCGGTCAAAAGCAAAACAAAAAGTAGATTTGAATGGTTTTGCAATTGTTAACACATCGTTAGTGAGTTCGAACAATCATTAATTTTTTTTTTATTAAAAAAAAAACAAAATTTGTGGTGATAACATAATAATCTTTTGAGATCTTTTGAAAGCAAATTCTTTGCACTTGTTCGTATTTAACATTCTTTGGAGTAAGTGAATTAATTATAATAGACTAGTTAGTGCCCCGCTTTCTTCACTGCGCGGATAGTTTTTAAAAAATTTTAGCAACAGAAGATAGATATAAAATAAATAAATTAGAAAATATTTCACATAATATTAAAGCAATATTCTCTTTTCCACGCCACCATTGAGGTAGAGAATCAAACGCGTCATTATACTCGATACCGAAGGTAAAGAGTATGTTGGGTTTGTGCAATGTCCGTCATGGTGTCTGTCCGTCTGGAAGTTCGCATTTTTTTTCCACACCCTTCAAGCTAGAGACTTGCAAATGTCTTAATCTGTGGCCGGGACAGATCAAGTTTTAAGATTGGTGTTCTACGATAACTGGGGGGCTGGCAAATCGATAAATTCGATAACTTAAAATCGATAAATCCACCTATTCCGCACACCCTTACAGTTAGAGTTACCAAATTTGGTGGGAAATTTTGGCATCCCCGAGAAATTGTGGTGCCATACCCACCCATTCCGCTCTTAAATCAAAAACGAAAATAATTTCCTCAGTTTTTGAGCTAGAGCCACCAAAATTATGACGATCCCCAAAAAACTGCATCAAAACTTTGGATGCCGCGCCCATAACTGGTAGCGACACCCACACATTTTTTTTTAATCAGGTCCACCCATAACGCCCACTGCACCCTTCCCCCACCTTTAACAAACTTTGAGCTAGTGTCACCAAATTTGGAAGGAAGATAGCTGAAACTGTTGCTGCTGTGGCTGCAGCGGCTGCATATAAAACTGTGGCAAGCCACAGCAGGCAAAGCACCCCAATAATTTGTCCGTTCATTCTTGTATCACTTTTAGAAATGAAATGAAGCAATACGCAAATGGCACACTAAAGTAAAAATTTTTAAATTCCCTGAGATTGAAAGAGTTACTGTTATTTATGTGAATTGATCTCATCTACAGAACAATATCACATTTTTATGCGCAGTGCGTTATCGGTATTTTTATACTCGATAGGTAAAGAGTATATTGGGTTTGTGCAATGTCCGTCATGGTGTCTGTCCGTCTGTCTAGACAGACACCCATACAAACGTATGAACGCAACTTTGTTCGACACCCT
This sequence comes from Scaptomyza graminum, assembly GCA_018901835.1. Lineage (NCBI taxonomy): Eukaryota > Metazoa > Arthropoda > Insecta > Diptera > Drosophilidae > Scaptomyza > Scaptomyza graminum. The sequence goes on along the minus strand of JAEIFL010000022.1, from coordinate 33,425 downwards.
TCAAGCTAGAGACTTGAAACTTTGCAAATGTCTTTATCTATGGCCGGGACAGATAAAGTGTCAAGATTGGGGCATAAGAGGGCTGGCAAATCGATAAACAAAACAAAGATAAAACCTATGACCCTTTACAGTTAAAATTAACAAATGGGGAATAGCTAACAAAAAAATTCAAAATGTTGATGCCACGCCCACCTATTCCCCCCCGCCCTTATCTCCCATTTTGAGCTAAGCCACCAAATTTTCCGCCAAAAAAAGTAAAAAAAATCCCCAAAAAACTGCATCTAAAACTTTGGATGCCGCACCCACCCATACCACCCTTGCCCACCTCAGCCGCCCAAACTTTTCGTTAAAAACGGGAATGCGTGTATCTTTCATAGTGTTTGAGCTAGAGTCTCCAAATTTGGTAGGAAGATAACTGGTAGTGACCCCCAAAGATATCTTGAAGTCACGCCTACCCCCAGCCCCCCCTTCCACAACTTTTACAAACTTTGAGCTAGAGTCACCAAATTTGGTAGGAAGATTGCAATTGGAATTCCACAAAGATCTGCATCAAAAATTTGGATGCCACGCCCACCGAAAACGCCCCCAGCCCCCTTCCCCCACCCTTAAAAAATTGAGCTTGAGTCACCAAATTTGGCAGGAAGATAACTGGTGGCGTCCCCATCTGTATCAGACAATCTTTGATGCAGCGTACACCCCTGCCGCATCCGTACCCCCTTGCAATCAAGCCTCTTTTTACCGGTTTTAATACTGGTATCGAGTATATCGCAGTCGGTTGCGTCCGACTGCAACATTTCCACTTGTTTGAATCATGATTTAGGCTCACTTTCTTATGTATGCGCGCGCTCTGCAAGTCAAACAAAGAGCGTAGTATCGCTGCCTTCTTCGCACGCACTGAATTAAAGCAAAACATATCTAAGAGGCTGCAGTTAAGTGAATTGAATAGCCTAAACTCACACGTACTTTAGCCTTTAGCTTTGATTAAGTGTGTGTGGAGGAGGTAGGGTTATTGAACTTTATGATTGACATGCAAAGCGCGCACATAAAATAGAGAGTGAACAAAGGAGCATGATTGGAGCGAGATTTCAAATTATCCAATAATAAGAGCGACGCGAGCGCTCTGTTAAGTTTTAAGCGGCTCTTTGAGTTCTGGACGAAGAGCGTGATTCACACGTACGACGCAGGCATGCATAGATATGATACAAAAAAGATAGATAACGCATTTCACATCAACAGCTGTTGAAACGTCACATGTGACCGATTTTTTCAAATTTTTTTTATTGAAAATGAATTATTATTATGTAAAAAGTTTTTCTCTTATTATATTTTTATTATTAAATGTTATTAAAGAACATTCAATGCAAAACATAGTAATATAACGCTAATATACCATTGGGGTATTCACTTCTCCTCGTAAAATCGTAAAGCGTATAGTCGTAAACTCAAAAGTGTAAAAAAAATCAACAAAATACATGAGGAAAAATGTTCGACGTTTACTATACCCCTGGGTATGTCTAAAAAAAACTGTCGTAAAATGGCAAAAAATGTGAAGTTATAGTGTTGTAAAATTTTCCAAAGAATCGAGTAAAAATACTTGTTATCGAGCATATTTCGATGTTTTTGTCAAAAAAAAATTTGGTCACATTAAACAGAAAAACAAGTGAAAAGAGTAAGTAAATCGCAAATTAAAACCTATTTAATTATTTTAATCAACTCTTTTTTAGTGTCGGACCTGCAAATGTTAAAAAGGAAACGGGAAGGTGATGCAAAGCGCTGGACCGAAGACAAAATAGGAAGGATGTTGTCTTACATTCAGACGCACCGAAACTTTGAGGTAAGTAAGCCCTTTGACTGCCTCTCATAAAAATGCTAAGAAAACATATATTTTGTGAGGAACTAACTTACGGCTAATTTAGTCAAGCTCCAAGCCTAGCCTATGTGATTCAGCTTTTGAATGTCTGCGTAAGCTAAGTCTAAGGTGACCTTTATTAGTTGAAGTAACATAAGCTAATGTCAAATAACCTGAGCAGTAAAAAGAGAGACCCCAATCTAACTTCCTGGGTAGATTCTTTCCAATCGATCCATCAAAGGAGTCAGACGTGTGCCTCTTTTTTTTCTATACCCACATAGCGTGTTGGATAGATAAATATAATCGGCCTAAATATTGGGCATCAGCGCAAATACAGCCTTGCTGATAAGGTCTAAAAGTATTTTGGATACTTTTCCAACGTATATTGCAATTATTGCGTGAGTATTAAGCCCACAGTGTAACTTGATGCACATGGCTGTACTTACTATATAATTTGCAATTATTCTTACAGCGTCTGGTTGTTAAAAGAAACAACAAAAATAACTTTGGTCCAGTGGATTGTATTCTATGAGAAAATCCCAATCAAAAAAGGTGAATATACATATACCCCATAATGTGTTCATATGCATGACACTTATTAGTTTCGATTTCTTTGGTTTTATTAAAGGGCACATATTTATGATCTTCGCTTCGTGTGCTTTCTTTCTTCTCGCGGTTCTTTATGGGAGCTCGCGGAAGCACAGCGAAGCGCAGAAACGTTTTAGTTGCGATCAGCACGGGTCCAAGGGCACCAGAAGTTTTATGAGCGTGATCCAGCTAGCCCAAAAACTCCAAAGTCGGCTAATACAATATATTGGAAAGTGCTAAAAGAAAGGCAAATTCGCCTATAAACATTAATATAACAAAATTCAAAAAAAAAACCAAAAAAAAAACATTGTACGCGCATAGCGAAAAGCTATATAACCATCGATTTATGGCTGCATAAATCTTACACTGCCAGAGAGCAGCATAAGTTCAGAAGAAAAACTAAAATCGTTAAATCTAAAATAATATTCAGTGCGCGGAAGCAATTAAGCTCAAACCTTTGTATATATAAATATTAAGTTAAAGTAATTGCATGTGTAAGGTTCTCATTTGGCATATAGTGATTTTTTTGTTGTTCACGTTTTTTTGAAGCATAAAGAACAAGTGCAAAATATGAATGACAATTTGTTACCCTATAAAAATTATTAAATCCACCCCCAACAAAACCAATAAAACAATAAGTTACTAATTGCCCCAAACAAACAACAATTTAAATGCGTTAAAACAATGATATCGCCTAAGCTTTAAAATAAAATCGTATAAAAACAAATTGGTACACACAACATCGTCACACTACGAAGGCCTTCGGAGCAGCAGCAGATGGGTGAGTTTGTGCAAAACAATATTAAATATGTACATAAATATTTGGTAAAAATAAAAGTGAAACAATGCATGGCAGCTTAACAAAAGTTAAATAAACTCCGCTAAATTTGTGCGTGAAAAAAAAGAGAGAAAGCATTCAGTGCCCGTTCTTATCTTATACGTTTGTATAAGACTTTGTGATTTTCGTTTTGCGTGTATGCATTGCTTCATTTTACTGATTAGGCAAGCCTATTCCGTTATCATTTATTAACGCTTTTGTTTTGATTATGCGAATGCGCTTACTGTAATCTCCCTTTAGTACCGTGGTACGAAACCATAATAAAAAAGTTAATGAATCGCTTGTTTTTCCATATCGGCACAGAACTTAATAAAATAAAAACAGTTCTTTATAAATAAATAGAATAAAAAAAAAAACATTTTTACGTAACAATTAAACTTTAGTTATTTAAAAGAAAAGAAAAAAAAAAGAAACTAAAATGCGAATGCCAAATATTGATAATTTTATTTTCACATCTACTTAAGCCTGCTAAAATTTTGTGAACAATTGATGCAGTATCCCAAGTACTAGTAATATTATAAATTTAATATACATATATATATGCCAAATAGTGAAACATTACAAATGAATATTAACTGAAAAAAATTATTGTTAAAACCTATTATTATGTTTTTAAGAAAGAATCTTGTTTTGTTTTCTACTTGCATTTAATTTCGAACATGAAATCGAAATCAAATTTTATAAAATCATTTCATTTATTTTTCTTTTTATGAATAAAAACAGTTAAGCCATGAATAACTAATTTAAACCTTTTTCCTTGAGTGTAATGTAACCGGTGTACAGGATGTCGTAAAGAGATTAGGGATTTTCCTATCATATATAGGGCAAGGAAAATCATAGGAAGGGTGGGTAAAGAGCCCAAGCTAACAACATCTAGTAGCTTCAACCTGGTGTAATGATGAAAATTTCTTTTTACTTCTTTAATTCCGATAGGTAGTTTTTAAATTAAATTCTGGCATATAAGAGCACAGGACTCATTGTTTATGTTTATTTGTCTGCAACGAAGGCAAGTTTTGTTGTGTGAATTGATCAACGAACCCCCCTCCCGATTGTTTGCTAGCCGATGTCGCGAGTCCTATTGGTCCGATTGGTTGCACAATAAAAATAGGTACGATCTCGAACTGTAAGGTTTCGAGATTCGAACCCGAAGCTTAAATCGAAGCAGCTTGTCCGTTACAGAGAATTTGGCGCCCAACGTGGGGCCCGAGCAACCCGAAGAGGCAGCCCTACACAGAATACGTCTCCCAAAACATAGGGCTGGAACAATGCACTTTAAGCTGGGTTGAATGGTTCCCTAAATCGTAAAATGAGAACTTTCTTCTGTTATTATATTTTCTAACTAAATTTCGCTGAATACAAACTTTTTGTTTGGAATTACGATTCTTGGCGAGACCAAGAAAACGACCACAACATAGTAAGGTATTTGGGGAAAAGAAGATCCATTTTTTGCTAATAATAATATTTTATTTAAACCAAGGTTTTTCGGTTACAGCAGCTACTGTAGGCTTTAGATGGAATTATGAGTTTTGGCGAAGTCCGAGATTTCATCCGCTAGGCAGACAAAAGCAATTGTTTTCGATTTGCCGTAAAATTACAACAACATTTTTATGATTTTTTAGAACGGAGTTTAGTACTGTTGCTTAGTCTATTGTTTTTTTTTCTACTGGAAATTGAAATGAGTTGGCAAGTTCGACATATTTAACCGAGAATACAAAGCATAGGTTTTCAGCAAGAAGCGCTTTATTCCGATATAATAAATCCCTACAAGTTATAACAAAGGAAAGCTCGATATTGTTAAGCGACTTTTATGTAGAGCAGGAATTACGAGACTAATGACTGGATCAATTGTCCGACCGCCTAGAAACAGGACCGCAAAAGCATTAAGAGTTTTCTTTGGGATACGCTTTCATTATTCATTATTACACCCTTCATCCTGTCACCGTTACTTACATTACAAGGAAAACTTTATGAATATATCGGAAAACAATTTTAAAAAAATAAAAATTAAAAAATAGAGTAAAAAAAAAAAAAAAATATAAAAATAAAAAAGATATCTAATTTGGGAAGAAATCGATATTTTCTATATTATTATCTTTTACATACAAAAACTTTGAGTGGGGTAGTTTAACTCACTTTTCTTAACATGCGGTTGGCGCGTAGCTCAGAGAGTGTGAGGCAGCCGCATAATTGTGGAATATGTGCTCAAGCCCTGCAGGAGACTCAAGAGGTAGTAATCAGCATTTGCGAGCTTACATTTCATCGAGATTGTGTCACCACTTATATAACCACAAAAAAAGAATGTCCCAGTTGTAAATCACCATTAGAGTTGACTGATCTGGAAACTCATATTGCAAAAGGAGCTGTTTCATTTGAGAATAGAGGGGCAATACCAAAAATTCCAGGGACACATAGCACTAGAAGTAAAACACGGGAAATGTCGCAGAGTGTTCAAGATTTAAGAGGTAGAAATATAGAGCAAGCCGCTAGTGTAAATACTACAGCTGACTCAAATTTAGAGGTCGAGGCAGTTAACGAGATTGCTGCACCAAGGCGTGGTCGCCCCAGAAGACAAACTAATTCTCGGTTTAGCAATGATAGACCAGCAACACAACTTCGGTATCAACAGACTCGAAACGTTGCGGCACGAACCGCTACAGCGGCACCATTCGAGATGAATAGTATTTTCGAGCGAATAGAAAGTTTAATTGAGAGTAAATTTAACAGTTTACAAGTAAGGAACCAAGAGGCACTCGAGCGGCACCGGACAACGAGACCTCAAGTTAACGCAAACATCACTGCATCTTCACCAAGGTCAGGATCATATTCAGCATCTTTTATAAGTCCAGAAAAGGCTACACAGCTTATACAAGGCTGGGGAATTAGGTATGATGGTTCTGCAAAAGGTCCCACAGTTCAAGAATTTTTATACCGTGTTAGCGTGCTTACCGCTGATAGCCTGCAAAACGATTTTTCCTTACTTTGTAGGAATCTGCATATATTGCTACAGGGCAGAGCAAGGGAATGTATTGGAGATATCGTAAGGAGAATCTTGATATTGTTTGGGAGGAATCTATTTAAAAATCAGTACGCTGATAACAAAATGATGACTTATATATGAGGATATGAGAGCTAGGAAGCAGAGAAAAGGAGAGCATTTGATGTGGTATATGACGAGATCATGACCACTCGCCTATCTAAGGCAATGGAAGAGTATAGGCTTGTTCAGTTATTGCAACGCAATATGGTCTCTGATATGCGAGAAGCACTGTTATATGTTTCTGTTACTTCTGTGGCGCATTTACGTCAATTAGTACAAAAGCGTGAGCAACTGTTCAAAGAAGACGGATATAGACGCTTAGACAAAACTAATGTAGTTGGCGGTAAAAGAGTTGTTGCAGAAGTCGAAGCAGATACACCGGCGTCTGTTACTGAAATTACGGATAGCGAAATAAACGCAGTTCAAGCTAGAAAGTTAATATGCTGGAACTGTGATAAAGAAGGACATGCGTGGGACATGTGCCTAGAGGAAAGGAAGATTTTCTGTTATGGTTGCGGAACAAAGAAAGTGTATAAGCCTCAGTGCTCGAAATGTCAGCAACGATTGGAAACAGTCGAACGGCCCCAAACTAAAATTTGAAGATAGACATAAAATGCTTTTGGTAGAAACGCCAACGGCGCCGGTGTCTGTGTTAACACACACAGATACAAAACCATTGATAGACAACAAAGAACCAGATTTTACAATTAATCTTTACCCAATTCGACCTTTACATGAGAGATACGAAAATTATTTAGCAGTTAAAGCTAGAATTTTCGGATCATCCGTTGAGAGCATAAAATATAAATTTAAGCGTTCCACAACAACGTATGCGCCATTTTTGGAAAAGAGTTACGCTGACTCGGAAATTACTGATTACATCGGTAATTAATGAGGCTTCGGATGGTCGTTTTTATACTCCGATTTCGTTTTTGGATTTTAAAGAGCATGGCTTATTAGATACAGGTGCTAATATTAGTTGTATTGGTGCAGACCTTGCAAAACAAGATTGGTCTGCTTATCCACAATTTCGTAAAGTTGCATCAGATGTTAAAATGGCTGATGGCAGCAAGCATCCGGTTGTAGGCTTGCTCAAGGTAGATGTAAAATTCCAAGAAGCAAAGAAATCCATTACCTTTTATATTATACCTTCGATAAAGAAAAGAATTATACTTGGCATAGATTTTTGGAAAACGTTTGCACTGGCTCCGGGTCTAATTTCGGCTATAGAGTCAGGAAGCGAACAAACGTTGAATTCTGATACAGTTAGCGAGGAAAAGAATTTTCCCCCCTAGCAACGGGGCTTGAAGAGTAGTTAAATTCCAGATTTTGAACAACAGGGTCTAGGTAGAACTTGATTAAACATGTGATTAACGTAGGTAATGCTACGCCAGTTAAGCAGCGTTTCTATCCAGTGTCTCCGGCTGTCGAGAAACTTATGTTTAAGGAGATTGATAGAATGCTGGAGCTGGGCGTTATTGAGAAATCGAGCAGCCCATGGAGTTCGCCTATGCGACTAGCTTGTGCCTAGATACACGTAAGATAAATGAGTTTACTAAAAAGGATGCTTACCCTTTACAAAGCATTGATAGTATTTTTGCACGACTTCCAAAAGCCAACATTATATCAAAAATCGACTTAAAGGACGCATACTGGCAAATTGCTCTAACAGAGGAGTCAAAAGCCATTACCGCATTCACAGTACCTGGTCGTCCCTTATACCAGTTTACTGTTATGCCATTCGGCCTTTGTAACGCTCCGCAAACTATGTGTCGTCTGATAGATGAGCTTATTCCAGCAGAGCTAAAATATTGTGTATTCGGGTACTTAGACGACTTATGCGTAGTATCGGAAGATTTTGAGACCCACTTGTCGACGCTAGTAAAATTATCTGAGCAATTTCGGAAGGCTAACCTAACTTTAAACATAGCAAAGACTAAGTTTTGCGTCACGGAAGTACCTTATTTAGGCTACGTTATAGGTAGCGGGGGCATTTCAACAGATCCGCGAAAGTTAGAGGCGGTATGTGCTTGTCCTGCACCAAAAACATTAAAACAAGCCCGAGGTTTTATGGGAGCAGTGGGCTGGTATAGGAGGACACATACAAAACTTTGCAGATATATCTCTTCCTATTACTAATCTGCTGTCAATAAAAAAGAAATTTAAATGGACAGAAGAGGCACAAGAGGCGTTTGAAAAATTTAAAAAAATTTTGACTTCTGCGCCTGTTTTGCAAAATCCAGACTTTGAAAAGAAATTTTATATTCATTGCGATGCTAGTGCCTCTTTTTTTCTATACCCACATAGCGTGTTGGATAGATAAATATAATCGGCCTAAATATTGGGCATCAGCGCAAATACAGCCTTGCTGATAAGGCCTAAAAGTATTTTGGATACTTTTCCAACGTATATTGCAATTATTGCGTGAGTATTAAGCCCATAGTGTAACTTGATGCACATGGCTGTACTTACTATATAATTTGCAATTATTCTTACAGCGTCTGGTTGTTAAAAGAAACAACAAAAATAACTTTGGTCCAGTGGATTGTATTCTATGAGAAAATCCCAATCAAAAAAGGTGAATATACATATACCCCATAATGTGTTCATATGCATGACACTTATTAGTTTCGATTTCTTTGGTTTTATTAAAGGGAACATATTTATGATATTCGCTTCGTGTGCTTTCTATCTTCTCGCGGTTCTTTATGGGAGCTCGCGGAAGCACAGCACGGAAGCGCAGAAACGTTTTAGTTGCGATCAGCACGGGTCCAAGGGCACCAGAAGTTTTATTGAGCGTGATCCAGCTGGCCCTAAAAACTCCAGAGTCGGCTAATACAATATATTGGAAAGTGCTAAAAGAAAGGCAAATTCGCCTATTAACATTAAATAACAAAATTTAAAAACCAAAAACATTGTGCGTGCATAGCGAAAAGCTATATAACCATCGATTTATTGCTGCATATACTTACACTGCCAGAGAGCAGCATAAGTTCAGAAGAAAAACTAAATTCGTTAAATCTAAAATAATATTAAGTGCGCGGAAGCAATTGAGCTCAAACCTTTGTATATATAAATATTAAGTTAAAGTAATTGCATGTGTAAGGTTCTCATTTGGCATATAGTGATTTTTTTGTTGTTCACGTTTTTTTGAAGCATAAAGAACAAGTGCAAAATATGAATGACAATTTGCTACCCTATAAAGATTTTTAAATCCACCCCCAAAAAAACAAATACAACAATAAGTTACTAATTGCCCCAATCAAACAACAATTTAACCGTTGTGTCAACAGCTGGCGGGTTTTATCCACATCGACAGTAGATGTACCCGGGTACTTCATACGTTTTGTATGGCAGATAGTTGCTATTTATAAACAAATAACAACTACTACATGGATTGTTGGAATTTTCTTTTTGTTTTTGTTTTTATTTATTGGAAATATATTCTAGTTAACAAAATTTTTATCAAAATTGGGGAAAAAAAATTTTTGGTATCTAAATAATCAATTTTTACCAAAAATGGGAATTGCCAAAATCCATAAAAATTTAACAATTTCCAAATTTTTTTTTAATCCTTGTTATTTGATCCTTTCTTACCAATAAAAAAAATTTACATTGAATTTTCATTCACAGAATTGCGTTTTATTTGAATTTAAAATCACCCCCTCTTGCTCATAGTGCTATTTTTAGTACCTGCGCAGAATAAATATAACTCATAAAATATTAGGTCAATTTAACTTTTTTTTTTTTGAATGTTTAGGAAAACACGTCTACTAACAGTAAAAAAAGGGTATTTGGGAATATCTTGCCTACCTATCCTTGTACAACAAATTTTCCAGGCAGAAATATGATTTTTTGCGCATGTTATATGTATGGAAAACAACCCCCATCTACCAACCGCCGTAGGATATACTTGTATGAAAATTCATACAAATATATAGAAAAAGTTCACTTTATATTGCTATATTTTCCAAACGGTTGGTCCAATTGACCTGGAATTTCACACCAATATCAATTACATATTTCCAAGCTATGATACGAAGTTGCATCAAGATTGGACCAGATAGAATGCTGGAGCTGGGCGTTATTGAGAAATCGAGCAGCCCATGGAGTTCGCCTATGCGACTAGCTTGTGCCTAGATACACGTAAGATAAATGAGTTTACTAAAAAGGATGCTTACCCTTTGCAAAGCATTGATAGTATTTTTGCACGACTTCCAAAAGCCAACATTATATCAAAAATAGACTTAAAGGACGCATACTGGCAAATTGCACTTACAGAGGAGTCAAAAGCCATTACCGCATTCACAGTACCTGGTCGTCCCTTGTACCAGTTTACTGTAATGCCATTCGGCCTTTGTAACACTCCGCAAACTATGTGTCGTCTGATAGATGAGCTTATCCCGGCAGAGCTAAAATATTGTGTATTCGGGTACTTAGACGACTTATGCGTAGTATCGGAAGATTTTGAGACCCACTTGTCGACGCTAGTAAGGTTATCTGAGCAATTTCGGAAGGCTAATCTAACTTTAAACATAGCAAAGACTAAGTTTTGCGTCACCGAAGTACCTTATTTAGGCTACGTTATAGGTAGCGGGGGCATATCAACAGATCCGCGAAAGTTAGAGGCGGTATGTGCTTGGCCTGCACCAAAAACATTAAAACAAGCCCGAGGTTTTATGGGAGCAGTGGGCTGGTATAGGAGCACACATACAAAACTTTGCAGATATATCTCTTCCTATTACTAATCTGCTGTCAATAAAAAATAAATTTAAATGGACAGATGAGGCACAAGAGGCGTTTGAAAAATTTAAAAAAATTTTGACTTCTGCCCCTGTTTTGCAAAATCCAGACTTTGAAAAGAAATTTTATATTCATTGCGATGCTAGTGCCTCTTTTTTTTCTATACCCACATAGCGTGTTGGATAGATAAATATAATCGGCCTAAATATTGGGCATCAGCGCAAATACAGCCTTGCTGATAAGGCCTAAAAGTATTTTGGATACTTTTCCAACGTATATTGCAATTATTGCGTGAGTATTAAGCCCATAGTGTAACTTGATGCACATGGCTGTACTTACTATATAATTTGCAATTATTCTTACAGCGTCTGGTTGTTAAAAGAAACAACAAAAATAACTTTGGTCCAGTGGATTGTATTCTATGAGAAAATCCCAATCAAAAAAGGTGAATATACATATACCCCATAATGTGTTCATATGCATGACACTTATTAGTTTCGATTTCTTTGGTTTTATTAAAGGGAACATATTTATGATATTCGCTTCGTGTGCTTTCTATCTTCTCGCGGTTCTTTATGGGAGCTCGCGGAAGCACAGCACGGAAGCGCAGAAACGTTTTAGTTGCGATCAGCACGGGTCCAAGGGCACCAGAAGTTTTATTGAGCGTGATCCAGCTGGCCCTAAAAACTCCAGAGTCGGCTAATACAATATATTGGAAAGTGCTAAAAGAAAGGCAAATTCGCCTATTAACATTAAATAACAAAATTTAAAAACCAAAAACATTGTGCGTGCATAGCGAAAAGCTATATAACCATCGATTTATTGCTGCATATACTTACACTGCCAGAGAGCAGCATAAGTTCAGAAGAAAAACTAAATTCGTTAAATCTAAAATAATATTAAGTGCGCGGAAGCAATTGAGCTCAAACCTTTGTATATGTAAATATTAAGTTAAAGTGATTGCATGTGTAAGGTTTCTCATTTGGCATATAGTGATTTTTTTTGTTGTTCACGTTTTTTTTTGAAGCATAAAGAACAAGTGCAAAATATGAATGACAATTTGCTACCCTATAAAGATTTTTAAATCCACCCCCAAAAAAAACAAATAAAACAATAAGTTACTAATTGCCCCAATCAAACAACAATAATGCGTTAAAATAATGATATCGCCTAAGCTTTAAAATAAAATCGTATAAAAACAAATTGGTACACACAACATCGACGCACTACGAAGGCCTTTGGAGCAGCAGCAGATGGGTGAGTTTGTGCAAAACAATATTTAATATGTACATAAATATTTGGTAAAAATAAAAGTGAAACAATGCATGGCAGCTTAACAAAAGTTGAATAAACTCCGCTAAATTTGTGCATGAAGAACCAAAAAAAAAGAGAGAAAGCAATCAAGTTCACGTTCTTATCTTATACGTTTGTATAAGACTTTGTGATTTTCGTTTTGCGCGTATGCATTGCTTCGTTTTACTGATTAGGCAAGCCTATTCCGTTAACATTTATTAACGCTTTTGTTTTGATTAGGCGAATGCGCTTACTGTAATCTCCCTTTAGTACCGTGGTACGAAACCATTTTAAAAAGTTAATGAATTGCTTGTTTTTCATACCGGCACAGAACTTAATAAAATAAAAATAGTTCTTAATAAATAAATAGAATAAAAAAAAAAACATTTTTACCTAACAATTAAACTTTAGTTAATTAAAATGAAAAAAAATTCGAATTCCAAATATTGATAATTTTATTTTCCCATCTATCTAAGACTGCTAAAATTTTGTGAACAAATGATGAAGTATCACAAAAACTAGTAATATTATAAATTAAATATACATATATATGCAAAATAGTGAAACCTTACAAATGAATATCAACTGAAGGAAAATTATTGTTAAAATCTATTATTATGTCTTTAAGAAAGAATCTTGTTTTTTTTTCTACTTGCATTTAAGCATGAACATGAAATCGAAATCAAATTTTAAAAAATCATTTCATTTATTTTTCTTATTATGAATAAAAACGGTTAAGCCATGAATAACTAAATTAAACATTTTTCCTTGGGTGTAATGTAACAGGTGGACAGGATGTCGTAAGCTATTTTAGGGATTTTCCTATAATATTTCGGGCAAGGAAAATCATAGGAAGGGTGGGTAAAGAGCCCAAGCTAACAACATCTAGTAGCTTCAACCTGGTGTAATGATGAAAACTTTTTTTTTACTTCTTTAATTCCGATAGGTAGTTTTTAAATTATATTCTAGCATATAAGAGCACAGGACTCATTGTTTATGTTTATTTGTCTGCAACGAAGGCAAGTTTTGTTGTGTGAATTGATCAACGAACAAATATCGTTGTCAAGTGGAACTTAGTCAGGGGCAAAATGCGATATTTAAAGGTACAGCTAAGTAAAGCCAATCAATGGCTTGGGTCGACCGGTGCTGGAGTTGAAAATGGAGATGGCGTGCAGACTGTGAAGGGTAAGTTTAATGGTAACAGGCTTAAAAGTTTCAAAATTAATAGCATTTTTTATATTTAGAAAAGTTGAACAAAATGTGTCCATGGTATGACCAACTGTCTGATATCTTCAACCATTCTAAAGAAGTTTAAGTGGCAGTACAAGACACCATGGAAGATGGTGATGATTCCATGGCTTCTTCCAGTGGGTACGAAAATGCGTTCGACACTGGCGAAAGTACAGCGAACGACAGCAGCGAACCAACAAGGCAGCGCAACAAAACATCAACACCCAGGAAGCTGACATCGCTTGAGAAGCTACACGAGCTGGAGACAGATCGTCTCAAATTGCGCAAACAACAGCTGGCAGTGGAGGAGAGCAAGCTGGCTTTGGAGCAGGAAAAGATGAATTGGATGAAGGAGTTGGAGACGAAAAAGTTGGATCTGGAGGTAAAGCAGGCGAATCTGGAAGAAAAAAAAGCCGAGCATGATTTCATTTTAAAAAAAATGGAACTAGAGCTAAAATATAAAAATGCAAAGTCCTTTAGATAATAAAATTTATTTGTGAACATTTATAAATCAAACATTAAGTTATTTAATGCATGTCGCTTCTCTTCAGGTGTTGAGCTTCTCAGAGCTATAAGGGTTGCGTCTGGCTCACCACCGATGATTTCACCATCATCACGAGCAGCGATTAAATCGTCTCGCTCATCTAGTAGAAAATTGTGGAGAACGCAGCAAACAAGAACCCAGTCGGAAAATTTTTCTTGGCTTTTACGGTCTCCAATGCGAATCCGCATTTCTTTTAAGCTCGCGAACTTTTCTTTCAGCATACCGAAGCAATGTTCGATCCGAACGCGAAATTGGCTGTGTCTCTTGTTGAATCTGGCTTGGTCACTCGGCTCCGCTGCTGTCGCATTACTTCTGTAAGGAGTGATTAAAAATTTTGACAAAGGATAAGCTGAGTCTCCGGCAATCCATCCGCTGAAGGATTTTTCGTGCTCCTTGAAAAGCTTTGAATTTTTATAAATTTTTGCATCATGATAGCTGCCGGGATATCCAACTACAACATTTCTTATTCTCATTTGGTAGTCGCAGACAACCTGTACCTTGATGGAGTAGACATGTTTCCGCGAATAGTAGACTTCATGATTAGTTGCAGGCTGTTCAGCTACCTTTATTTCGCTGCCATCAATATACCCAATGCAATATGGCATCTCATGGATGGTTTTTGAAACGAGCCGCTTTCGTTCAGCTGCGTCTGGCCAGTAAATCAATTGCGACATCTTTCTCAAAATAGCCCCGAACACTCGGTTTGTAACAAGACCAAGAGTGCCGCCATCACCTAATCCGAACAAAGTTGCCACTTTTCGTACTGCTGCTGCTTCTCCAGATGACCCCAAACGAAAAAGTGCAATCGCTAACTGCAACTCAATATCCATTTGGGGCCGAAATATAGATGGCACAAAGCATGGGTCCGCACGGATCAGTTCGACGATCGAGGCGAACTGACGCTTAGTGACTCTAAGCATTTGTAGGAAGCGCCCATCATTAAAAAACGGCAGCACATTGCCTCGCCAGTTTACTGTTTTGGGCACAAGAAACATGGTTCCTCGCCGACAGGATGCAATGGCAGTGAGGTCATCCATGAGATCGTCCATCACTTCATCGATTGCATCATGGTCAATATCTAAAATGGTTGTATGTATTCATATTTCTTCATTTGGGCTTAATTTGTACACTTACCATTTATACATTCGATTTCGTTAAGGGCAAAGTCTATTTTTCGCTCAATCAAACCTTGTCGCTCACTTTGTCTAGGCATTTTAATTTCACTTTATTATTGTCACTCTTAAGTATGTACTTGTGGCTTGTCAAAACAGCTGTTTTATTTATATAACAGCTTGTCAAAACAGCTGTTTTACGACGACAATTACAACTGTCAAACGAAAAAGGGCGCTCATTAGCTCGTGTGTCGTAAAATTACGCTTTACGAATTTACGAGGACTTGTGAACACCCTCCATGTCAACATGAAAGAATTGACGTCATCTGCGCAGAACGTAAACCACTGACTGCGTGATCTGAGTTTTATCGTTCTTGCGCTATGTCTAAGTTAAGCAACTATTCAAATCCACCCCCACAACATAGTCTGGTGTGCTAAATTTTTCTAGACGCACCAAGTTTTGCTTTGTTGTTGTTTTTTTAAATCAATGACACCAACAAAAAGTAGCAGAGCGGACCCAACAACAGTGATGCCGATTTGGCATTTTTCCGGACAGATCTGTCCTGTTTTTAAGTGCTTTGTCCGGAAAAAATATCAAACATCCCCTATCCGGAAATCTGGCCTTTTTTTTAGATTTTATTTGATTCATTTATTTCAATCTTTTTTTCGAAGTTTTCTTTAAAAACATTGTGGCATCCAATCTATTAAAAATAGCGATCTTTTTACATACTTTGTATGTATTTTCGATTTCATTTGTAATTTTATGTACAACAAAAGTGAAAAATAAACTTAAATAATGCCGAAAGATTCGTACAAACAAAAATTTCGTGATTGCTGGCTACAGCAGCCAGATTTTAAAGTTTGGATAAGCCGCGATGAAGCGGACACCAATAAGGAATACTGAAGATACTGCATATGCTTCTTTTTAATTTTCTGGGATTTTTTGGTTTTTTTTTTATTTATTGGCTTTTTTTTTTTTTTTTGGCTTTTTCTGGCTTTTTGGCTTTTTTTGGCTTTTTTTTTTATTTTCTGGGATTTTTTGGCTTACTGAACAATTTGCACGATGTTTTATCGAGTTTGCAAATTTCTTATTCACACACATGCTGGACGCTGGGACTGTTCCAATTGCCGCCGCATCTGCCGGGTGGACGACGCTAATAGCTACTCGCGTCGTAAATCAATTGTCAAAGGCACACAAATTTGAAAAAAAAAAAAAACAATGTGCACTGTGCGAAAAGATTCACATACATAAAATATCGAAAATTATTTTCAAGCGCATTGTTCACTTATATGTGAATGCACTTATTCATTAAGAAGCGGAAATCCGTTTCTTTTTTGCAAGTGTACGAACCAATTTTACTTGTTCGAAATTGTATATTATTAATGTAAGTGTGTTACGTTTAGTCTAAGTTATATTAGCAGCAAGTAGGCAAATCCACCCCCACAACATACATATGTATTTCGGTGTGCAAAATTTTTCTAGACGCACCAAGTTTTTTTTTGTTGTTGTTTTTTTAAATCAATGACACCAACAAAAGTAGCAGTGCGGGCCCAACAACAACACTTACAACAACAAGAAACGTTACTTGGGTCGTAAATCAATTGTCAAAGGCACACAAATTTGATTAAAAAAAAAAAAAAACAATGTGCACTGTGCGAAAAGATACATGTACATAAAATTATGAAAATTATTTTTAAGCGCATTGTTTACTTAATTGTGTATGCATTTATTCATTAAGAAGCGAAAATCCGTTTCTTTTTTGCGAGTGTACGAACCTATTTTTTATGACTTTGCTTGTGCGACGCGAAGGCGTCACTGCGCATTTGTTTTGTTTTTGTATTCTCGCTCGCTATCAAACTCTCAGCTTGTGAGACAATCAGGCGGCAGTAGTGGAATGGGTAATGTGTTTTGTTTTTGGAATGGGTAAAAGTGCTCCAAAATGTATGGGAGGTACTCGAAGGAGTTGTCCAAAATAAAATTCCTTTCTTAGGACTCACTTACTACCTGCATGGAAAATTGTGTGAAAATTTCAGCCTTCTAGCTCTTTTCGTTTAGGCTGTGGCTCGTAGGGGTGCAGAAACATCGAGTGAAACATCGATTTCATCGATGTTTTCAAAACATCGGAAACATCGATGCTTTGCGGCCACCATCGATGAAGTAAAAGGCTATTTTTAAATTTTTTTCTAATAATTAACAAAATCTTAAATAAAATTTAGGAATTCTAGTTGGTGGTGTTGGTGGATATCGTGGAGGACAAGTGCAGGATGGATAAATACCTGAAAAGTAAGTTATAAAGTTGTATTTATCATTAGCAGCATACAAGTTAAGAGCTAACATCTAAGCACACAAATATAAGTAATTTGATTGCCCTCAGCAACAAATACAACAACACACACACAGCCTTAAGCGTTTTGGTTGCCCTCAGCAACAATGTAATACTTTGTAAACAATGCTGACTCGCCGATGAGAGTTCAGCGCACAGCAACTGAAAGCGGACACCCGCGTTGCTTGCGCAGGAATGCTGAGTCGGCTTGCCGGCTCTCAAGAATTGCGCGATGCATTGGCTTCGCTTAAGTTTGGACATTGCTATAATTTCAGTCTCGATCTGTAACGCAACATAATAAGACGAATAAAAGATTAAGCTCCGGCATAGCCGTCAATAAATATAACCTGTGTTATCAATAATAGTTGACCACGTCCAAGACGGGCAACTGGGAAAGTTCCCACATCCTAATCTACACCGTTCCAGTAGCCACCTGCTGGATTTGTCATCACCTCCCAAAAGGAAGAGAAGTTATTCCTGTCCTACTAGCTACGGATCGTCGCAAGGCATCGAAGTGTATGACGGAGGATCTTAATTGGCGCCCAACCAATAAACACGAACCCATACCATGTAAGTTCATAAGTGATTTCAGTCCAAGAAATTAGTGACAAACGTTTTAAAAGAAAACTAGTAAAGTAAATATTGCGGCAGTCTTGTGCCAGCATTTCACTTGTATAAACGTTGTATACTTTTACTAAAATAAAAATTCGTTGCTGCATACTTTTACCAACGTTCCATTTCAATAAAGCATTGCATACTTTCGGCAGCATTATATTTTTTGCTGCATACTTTAACAATTTTTTTATAAAAATACTGCATACCCCAAGACACTATATTCTATTATTGCCAACAGTTTTGCCTGCCGATCTTTCACGATCGGCCTAAATTTTGAAAAAGTGCCAACCATAAGCCAATGAGTTGGGCCTACAGGGAGGTAAAAGTTGTATATAATAGTGACGATAGCTGGGAAGGGGAAATCAATTGCTCAGTAGTTCCTGATCCTGCAGATACCACAGTAACTGAAAATATGGATCCAGCTCAAATTCAGGCTCTCGTTGAGGGTGCCATCAGGCAAGCTCTAGCGCAACAGCAAAGTCATTTTCAAACACAAATGTCCGCTTTAGCTTCGCAAGTACAAAGTTTGCGAGTAGAAGCACCACAAATCACCACGTACGAAAAAATATCCGTCGATCCGAACGCTAAATGCGATATTCCTTTGGACATTATTAAGTCTGTGCCGGATTTCACCGGCGTACAGGATGAGTATGTAGCGTGGAGGCAAGCACCCATCTACGCATACGAACTGTTCAAAAATTTCCCAAAGAGCACTGCACACTATCAAGCGGTAGCAATTATTAGGAATAAAATCAAAGGCTCAGCTGGAGCCCTGCTAGTGTCCCATAACACGGTTTTAAATTTCGATGCAATACTAGCTAGACTATATACTCGAATAAAACATCCTTGCGTTTGTTGAGACAGGGTTTGGAGTTGGTTACTCAGGGCGAAATGTCCCTGATGCAGTACTACGACGACGTAGAAAAGAAACTCACACTCGTAACTAACAAGATTGTAATGTCTCACGACCAAGAAGGCGCCGATTTGCTCAACCGAGAGGTTAGAGACGACGCCTTGCACGCCTTTATTTCCGGTCTTAAAAAACCGTTGAGAGCGGTCGTGTTTCCTGCACAACCAAAGGATTTACCGTCTGCACTGGCTCTAGCCAGAGAGGCGGAATCTAGCATTGAGAGAAGCATGTTCGCTAACTCTTACGCTAAAGCCTTGCAAGAGCGGGCGCAACTTGCTGAAGGTAACAGAAACCGTGCCCAAAGCAAACAGACCAAATATAACAGAGACGAACAGAATCAGGAGAGAAATCCCCATTTTGTGAAACGCCAAAAGGGCGGTCCCCAGTCTCAGGCCCCAAATAACAATCAAACCGAGATGCCACAACCCATGGAAGTTGATTCATCCTCCCGATATAGACAAAAAACCGACTACAGCAAGCGTCAGGCTAATGAGTCCAACGCACCTAAGCGCAAAAACTCGTCAGACCGGTCAACAGGTCAGAGGCGGCAACGCGTTAATAATGTCGTACAAACAGATTCCAAAGAAGCTGTAGCGGAATACGAGAAATCTGCCAAAGAGGCAGTCGAAGAATTAGAGAGTGAGAACGAGTACGCACCTGGTGATGACTCAGTGAATTTTTTAGGGAACACTCCCGGCTTCCGTACATTGAGCGACGGTTGGCTGGGAGAACTCTGAAGATGTTGATTGACACTGGCGCGGCGAAAAATTATGTGAAGCCCTTAACAGAGCTAAAGACCATAACGCCGGTCGCCAAGTCATTCTCGGTAAATTCGATACACGGATCTACCGAAATCAAGCGCAAATGCTTGATGAATATTTTCCGACATACTTCCCCATTCTTTCTCCTCGATACCTTAAATTCTTTCGACGCTATCATAGGCTTCGACTTGCTAACACAGGCCGGAGTCAAATTGAATTTGGCGAAGAACACCCTGGAATACCAGGGTGCATCCGAAA
This sequence comes from Scaptomyza graminum, assembly GCA_018901835.1. Lineage (NCBI taxonomy): Eukaryota > Metazoa > Arthropoda > Insecta > Diptera > Drosophilidae > Scaptomyza > Scaptomyza graminum. The sequence goes on along the minus strand of JAEIFL010000022.1, from coordinate 13,323 downwards.
AACTCCAGTACTATCAATGTGCTGATGTGAACTTCACCGATGTCAATGACATCGTAGTCCCTCCTTCTGTAAAAAAAGGGTTCAGGGACATGATACTCAGAAACAAAAGAGCCTTCTCAAATGCAGATGAAGCTCTCCCTTTTAACACTGCTGTCATCGCCACGATTCGAACAGTAGACAATGAGCCTGTGTATTCAAGATACCCGAGTCTCATGGGTGTTTCTGACTTCATAAACAAAGAAGTCAAACAATTGCTGGACGATGGCATAATTAGGCCCTCCAGATCGCCTTACAACAGCCCAACATGGGTGGTTGACAAAAAAGGCACTGACTCATACGGTAACCCAAAAAAAAAGGTTGGTAATCGACTTTAGGAAACTGAACGAAAAAACCGTACCGGACCGTTACCCCATGCCAAACATTCCTATGATCCTAGCTAATCTAGGTAAGGCAAAATACTTCACTACCCTCGATTTAAAATCTGGGTACCACCAAATCTACCTTGCGGAGCATGACCGCGAAAAGACTTCGTTTTCAGTAAGCAGCGGCAAGTACGAGTTCTGTCGTCTGCCATTTGGCCTGCGCAATGCAAGCAGCATCTTCCAAAGGGCAAAAGACGATGTCCTGAGGGAACATATAGGAAAGATTTGCTTCGTCTATGTAGACGACGTCATAATTTTTTCTAAAAATGAAACGGAGCACCTTCAACACATTAACATTGTGTTAAAATGTCTAATCGACGCCAACATGCGTGTAGGACCTGAAAAGACTCGATTCTTCAAAGAAAGTATCGAATACCTGGGTTTCATTGTAACCAAAGACGGAGCGACATCCGATCCCAAGAAGGTTAAAGCTATTCAGGAATTCCCTGAACCAAAGAGTGTCTACGTATCAAAGAAAATCCCTGTTGAGTTTAATGAAGCTCAACGCGATGCATTTCACCGTCTGCGGAACATTTTGGCATCAGAAGATGTCATGTTAATGTATCCAGACTTCCAGAAACCGTTCGATTTAACCACTGATGCTTCAGCCAGTGGAATTGGCGCGGTTCTCTCCCAAGGCAATAGGCCAATAACAATGATTTCTCGCGCCTTAAAACAGGCCGAACAAAACTATGCCACCAACGAAAGAGAATTGTACGGTTCTAGGGAAATTAACATTTCCACGGACCACCAGCCGCTCACGTTCGCTGTTGCGGACAAGAACACGAATTCCAAGATTAAAAGATGGAAGGCTTACATTGATCAGCACAATGCCAAAATGTTTTATAAACCAGGCAGAGAAAATCTGGTGGCAGATGCCTTTTCAAGGCAAAACATTAATGCTCTGCAAGACGAGCCCCGTTCGGACGCTGCAACCGTTCACAGGGAACTCTCCCTGACCTACACGGTCGAGACAACAGACAAACCATTAAATTGCTTTAGAAACCAGATTGTCCTAGAGGAATCACGTTTTCCGCTAAAGCGAAACTTGTTGCTATTTCGCAGCAAAACGCGCCACTTGATCAATTACACTGACAAGAGCACAATTCTCAAAACACTCAAAGAGGTTGTGAATTCGGGAGTCGTTAATGCAATACATTGCGATCTTCCCACGTTAGCAAGCTTCCAACACGACCTGATTGTGCATTTCCCTGCTACCCAATTTTGGCACTGCAAAAATCTCGTACAAGACATAACGGACAAAAACGAGCAGTAAGAAATTATCACTGCCGAACACAACCGAGCGCACAGAGAAGCTCAGGAAAATATTAAACAAGTACTTCGTGACTACTATTTTCCCAATATGAGCAATTTAGCCAAAGAAGTGGTTGCAAACTGCAGGGTTTGCACTAAGGCCAAGTACGATAGGCACCCGAGAAAACAAGAACTCGGGGAAACGCCTATACCAGGTTATACTAGTGAAATGTTGCATATTGATATTTTTTCGACAGACAAGAAACAGTTCTTGACCTGCATAGACAAATTCTCCAAATTTGCAATCGTCCAGCCGATATTGTCCAGAACAATAATCGATGTCACAAACCCTCTGTTACAAATTGTTAACCTTTTCCCCGCAACCAAGACTATTTATTGCGATAACGAGGCGGCTTTCAATTCCGAGACCATCACTTCGATGCTCCGGAACGCCTACGGCATTTGCATTGTGAACGCAGCCCCGCTTCACAGCACCTCAAACGGCCAAGTAGAACGCTTTCACAGCACCCTGACCGAAATTGCGAGATGCCTCAAACTAGACAGAAAAATCAGCGACACTACAGAATTGATCTTAAGGGCCACGATAGAATACAACAAAAGTTTGCACTCGGTTACCCGCGAGAAACCAATTGAGGTTGTTCATGCAACAACTGTCGAGCGTCGCGAGCTCGTCAAAGACAGGTTGATTAAGGCACAGCAAGACAATATCAAAAGGTGCAATGCATCCAGACAAAACCGCGTGTTCGAGGTAGGCGAAAAGGTGTTCCAGAAAAACAACAAGAGGTTAGGGAACAAATTAACTCCCTTATGCTCAGAACAAAAGGTCGAAGCAGACCTGGGAACGTCTGTCCTCATTAAGGGGAGGGTGGTCCATAAGGACAACCTGAAATAGTGTCTAAGCCAATTTAGCGCTAGATCACCATCTTTTACTGTTTATCCATTTCAGGTTCACTCTCACCTTGCTCGTAGCACTAGCAGCGGTAAATGCTCGGATCACCGACTTTTCGCATGCCAACTACATCCCAATCGTGGATGGGGAAGTATTGGTGTTTGATCAACGTAGCTACTTGAGGCACTCAAGCAACATTTCGGAATTTGTTAGTATGATAGACGAAACCGAAAAACTGTCCGATTCCTTTCCACATTCGCATATGCGCAAGCTACTAGACGTGGATACAGATCACCTTAGAACCTTGTTGTCCGTTCTTCAAGTGCATCACAGGTTTGCACGAAGCCTCGATTTCTTAGGCACTGCCTTGAAGGTTGTTGCTGGCACCCCTGATGCGTCCGATTTCCTAAGGGTCCGCATTACAGAAGCTCAATTAGTGGAATCTAATTCCAAACAGATCTTAATAAACTCCGAAACTCAAAAACAAATAAACAGACTAACGGACACCGTTAATAAAATTATCAGTTCCCGCAAAGGCGATTTGGTTGACACTCCTCATCTGTTCGAAACTTTATTGGCAAGAAATAGAATATTAAATGCAGAAATTCAAAATTTAATACTCACCATAACGTTGGCAAAACCAAACATAGTAAACCCTAAAATCCTAAATCATGCCGATCTGAAATCACTTATCGAACAGGATATTCCAATAGTTAGCTTAATAGAAGCATCTAGAATTAGGGTCCTTCAGTCCGAAAATATTATCCACATATTAATAGCCTATCCTAAAGTTGAGTTTAGATGCCAAAAGATCTCCGTCTACCGTATCACACCAACAAACCATCCTGCGACTAGACGAGGACACGCTGGCGGAATGCGAAAAAGACACTTTTGCAGTTACTGGATGCACCGTGACTACGCACAACACCTTTTGCGAACGATCACGGCGCGAAACCTGCGCCAGCTCCCTCCACGCGGGAAACGCTGCCAACTGCCATACCCAGCCCAGCCACCTAAAAGCGATCATGCCTATAGATGACGGCGCCGTAATTGTCAACGAAGCAACAGCGCGCGTCCGAACCGATGATAACGCAGAGGTAACCGTCTCAGGAACCTTCCTGATAACATTTGAACGGTCTGCAGCCATCAATGGCACGGAGTTTGTGAACTTGCCCAACTCACCAAGCAAGCAGCCTGGCGTCGTGAGGTCACCGCTCCTGAACATCATCGGGCATGACCCGGTGCTAAGCATACCGCTCCTGCATCGAATGAACATCGACAATTTAAAATCTATTCAAGATGTCAAGGAGGAGGTAAATGCGGCCGGCTCGCCCAAGTTCTGGTTCGCTGTTGGTGCAGTCCTGAACATCGGACTAATTGGCTCATTCATCCTTTTTATGGCACTAAGGAGAAAGCGAGCAACACTGAAAATACAGCAGGCTCTGGACAACTTCAACATGACCGAGGACGGCCATCATCCTGAGGGGGGGGTAGTTAAGAGCTAACATCTAAGCACACAAACATAAGTAATTTGATTGCCCTCAGCAACAAATACAACAACACACACACAGCCTTAAGCGTTTTGGTTGCCCTCAGCAACAATGTAATACTTTGTAAACAATGCTGACTCGCCGATGAGAGTTCAGCGCACAGCAAGTGAAAGCGGACACCCGCGTTGCTTGCGCAGGAATGCTGAGTCGGCTTGCCGGCTCTCAAGAATTGCGCGATGCATTGGCTTCGCTTAAGTTTGGACATTGCTATAATTTCAGTCTCGATCTGTAACGCAACATAATAAGACGAATAAAAGATTAAACTCCGGCATAGCCGTCAATAAATATAACCTGTGTTATCAATAATAGTTGACCACGTCCAAGACGGGCAACTGGGAAAGTTCCCACATCCTAATCTACACCGTTTCAGTAGCCACCTGATGGATTTGTCATCACCTCCCAAAAGGAGGAGAAGTTATTCCTGTCCTATTATCTTAATCTTAATTTACACTCATACATGTGTGCATGCATTCATAAATTTGGCGCGAAATTAACTTTTGCCGCATTATATTGGTGGTCAGCAACCAAACATTAGGCAAGACTGCAAATATGTATATGTTTTATTATGTTATTTAATTTATATTGTGTATTTCATACTTACTGTTTACTAACATGCACTATTTAATTAATAGGAGCGGAACCGTTAGAACCGGAGGATTTAGAGGTGGAGCTAGCACCAAAACGGAAAAAAGATCGTTCAACTGTATGGGACCATTTCAAAAAAAACAGTAACAACATGCATGGGGTTTGCAACTACTGTGGTAAGTGGCTGAAGTCAGGTGGCAATACCACAAACCTACACGATCACCTTAAGCGCATGCATCCGAGTAGCCTAAGTTCCAAAAAAGGTGAAACGCCAAAAGCAACCAGACTAAACCCCGAAGCTGTTGATAAGCTGCTATTTTTAAATAAGAATAAAAATTTCAATATGGACATTGAATAATGTATATTTAAATACATCTATGTATATATAATTTTTGTTAATAAAGAATTAAGTTTTTTGTTGTTTGAATTGCATTGTTTTTTTTTTAAAACATCGATGTTTTACCCGATGATTTTTTTAAAAACATCGAAAACATGGATGGTCTCATACATCGATCTTTCTGCATCCCTACTGGCTCGTCCATTCTTAACAAGACAAAATCTTTTATATACTTATATAGATTACGCGTAACCTTATACATTTTTCCATAAATAGTATAAAACTACTATGGCTACCAGAGCGAATGAAAAACTATACCTTTTGGAACACGATGATAATCAAATTCTTGGCTCCAAACTTCCATCTAGTGGCCAAGTATTGAGAGTACTCTTTTATAATTTAAGAAAAGTTAAGTTGGATTTACGGACAAGTTCATACCTTGTAATCAAAGAAGTGGAATTATTTTGGGATAAGGCACGTATTCCTACGCAAAATAGAGATAAGTGCGTTCTAAAAGTCGAAGCATTGTACCAAAAGTGGAAGACATTGCAAAAAACATGTAAAAGGTCTACTGTACTGCAGACACAACGAGAAAGTGAGTTTCTGGAAGAAGTGAACAACTTGTTTGACATTGCTCACATTGATGCTTTAAAAACAATAAAAATTGAAGAAGATCGGTTGTTAATGATAGGAAGTGATCGTACTCTTTTTGAAAAAGAAAAAAGAAGCAGTCTCCGTAGAGAAAAGGAGGAGATGATGAGAACAAAATATGCAAAAGAAATATTCCAAAGTACTCTAATGGAGAATGAACCTTCCAATGATGACGAGTTAAATAGTGAAATGGAAATTGATAGCTCAGCTGAATCTGAGCAGCCAAGTTTCGAAAAAGCTACCAAAATAAAGAGGGAACATGGTATGAAAAACTTTAAAACCCCAAAGCTAGTTGCAACTTTGGATAAGTGCAAAATAAGCGACCGAGACTGTGTGCGAATCCTTATAGCAACAGCACAGGCGTTGAATCATGACGTAAATAAGCTAGTCATTAGTAAAACGTCTATAAGACAGTGTCGGAATAAATATCGATCTGAAATTGCAAGAAAATTAACAAGTGAATTTAAAACAAAACAACATCAAGCAATCACTGTCCACTGGGATGGAAAATTATTACCGACTGTAACGCAAAAAGAAAAGGTAGATCGACTACCAGTGGTTATCCCTACTGCAGGTGGTGAACAACTTTTGGGAGTTCCTATGCTGAAGTCCGGTACAGGAAAAAATCAGGCTGAAGCAATCTTTGATTTACTGGAAGAATATGAACTTACCAACACAGTGCAGGCGCTTTGTTTCGACACAACTGCTATGAACACAGGCCGATTAAACGGTTCTTGTGTCATTTTAGAGCAAAAATTAAAAAGATTTGATGTATTTACCATGTCGGCACCATATATTCGAAATAATTTTGAAAAGTATTTTCGAACAACATAATTTTTAGTCAAAAGGACCAACTCTGACAAAAAACATCGACGACCTAGTCACAAAAGAAACACTGAAGTTCTTCGAGAGATTTGCAATCGATTCGGTCTTCCTGCAAAAAGATCCTCTGCAATGGGAGAGTGAAGAAAGCTACCAGGTTGCGAAATTGTAAGGCATTTGAACGTGATAAATGACACAGCTGAGCGCAGCGTGAAACTTATGGAGGAATATAACAACACTTTATCACACAACGAGGAAGAAAAGCAGGCCATACTCAAAATTGTTGCAGACTATAGAAAAATGTATAGCAGTACAACAAAATCAGCTTTAATCCAATAATTATTTGAGAATTTATTATTTAAATTATGTCATACATAATAATTAAAACAATTTTTTCATATTAAAATAATGCAATTTATATACAAAATTAAATTTAAAAAAAAAAAAAAAATTGGTGCCACGCCCACTTTGGATTAAATTAGGGCATAACTATAATAAATCATTCAAAATAAAAATAAATTTTAATTATAATAATAGCACTACTGGTTAATCACAGTCCACATATGGCAAATACGCAGTTGTTCACATTTAGAGAGCGTGTGCCAAAATTGAGTAATCAGCTTCAGACTTTGGGGGGTGTTTATTTATAATATTTAGAAAATTTTCTGCCCCAGTGATGCCATATATACTTGAAAAAAAAAATTAAAAAATTAAGAAAAAAATATATATAAATTAATGTAAATTAAAATTCAAACCTTATTTAATAGTTTCTACATTATTATATGTATATAAATATTCTTATATAATATGAAAAAGAAAAAATAAAAAAATATAAATCAGTTTATATTAACCTTGTAACCGGTAGATTGGTATACGATGCCCGGGGTGACTTTCAAATGGCTGTAAAATTAAAACTACTGAGCCCACAGAAAATTAGTACGAGAGTTTACAGTTCGTTGGAGTTTTTTCTTTAATTATCTGCAACGATCATCAAAATCGGGTGAAAATTGTGGGCGGGGTGGCCGAAAACACAAAAATACCCTTAAACCCGGTGATCGGCCCTTAACTGCCCATGCCCATACATTTCATATGGAAAAATTTTTGTAAAATTCTAATTTTTGAGGTTAAAAGAGTATATTGGGTCTGTGGAATCTCCGTCAATGTGTCTGGCCATCTGGCAGTCTGTTCGTCCGCCCGTCCGTCCGTCCTTCTGAACAAACGAACCCTTTTTCGACACCCTTCAAGCTAGTTTTCGGTTTATTTTTGTGAAATATACCTACAAACTTATGTTTGCTCTTTTTCCCACTTGTTCGGCTACCTGGTTTTGCTGTTCATCCAACAGGCAAACACAAAAACGCCGTAGGCAATCCACCAGTATAATACGTATTATTCAGATAATATATAGTATATATACATGTGTCTATTATTATTTTTAATGATTTTTACCTTCTAAACACAACTGCATTTACAGAATTTAAATAAATTGATCGTGCACAAAAATATTCCACATTTTATACTCATTTTTGGCAAAAAACGCACTTTTACGTGTATTTCAAACTTCAAACCAGCCTGCTTAAGGCCATAAATAGCTGTATTAAGCTTACACACTTTATCACCATCTTCATGGATCAAGCCTTTTGGAATCGTCATGTAAAGTTCATCTTTAAGAGTTCCATTCAAAAATGCGGTTTTAATTGATGGACCAAGAGGTTGAATTGATTTGAAAAAGCTAACAGAAATCTGAAACTCGAAATTCGTGCAACTGGTGCAAACGTCTCGTCATAATCAGTTAAGTTTTCTTGTGTCAAACCCCGTGCCACAAGTCTTGCTTTATATTTTACTAAGTAACCGAACTCATCTTGTTTTATACTAAAGACCCATTTGCAATCTACTATATTTTTATACTCGATACCGAAGGTAAAGAGTATATTGGGTTTGTGCAATGTCCGTCATGGTGTTTGTCCGTCTGTTCGTCTGTCAGTCTGTCCGTCTGTCCGTCTGTCTGTCTGTATGAACGCAACTTTTTTCGACACCCTTCAAGCTAGAGACTTGAAACTTTGCAAATGTCTTTATCTATGGCCGGGACAGATAAAGTGTCAAGATTGGGGTTCTACGATAACTGGGGGGACTGGCAAATCGATAAATTCGATAACTCAAAATCGATAAATCTACCTATTCCGTAACCTTTTTAGTTAGAGTTACCAAATGTGGTAGGAAGATAGCTACTGGCATTCGCAAAAAAATTGCATCAAAAATTTTGGTGCCACGCCCACCCATTCCGCCCCAGCCCCCCGCAGTTTGAAAATCAGAAACGACTATATCTACCTCAGTTTTTGAGCTACAGCCACCAAATTTTGCGCCAAGATAGGTGATGACGATCCTAAAAAAAATGCATCAAAATTTGGATGCCGCACCCACCCATACCGCCCTTGCCCACCTCAGCCGCCCCAACTTTTCGTTAAAAGCGGGAATGAGTTTATCTTTCATGGTGTTTGAGCTACAGTCTCCAAATTTGGTAGGAAGATAACTGGTAGTAACCCCCAAAGATATCTTGGAGCCACGCCTCCCCTGCCCCCCTTCCCCAAGTTTTAAAAACTTTGAGCTAGAGTCACCAAATTATATTATTATATATTGCAATTGGCATTCCACAAAGATCTGCATCAAAAATTTGGATCCACGCCCACCAGAAACGGCCCCAGCCCCCTTCCCCTACCCTTAACAAACTTTGAGCTAGAGTCACCAAATTTAGCAGGAAGATAGCTGGTGGCATCCCCATCTGTATCAGACAATCTTTGATGCAGCGTACACCCCTGCCGCATCCGTACCCCTTTGCAATCAGGCCGCTTTTTACCGGTTTTAATACTGGTATCGAGTATATCGCAGTCGGTTGCCCGACTGCAACGTTTCCACTTGTTATTATTAGGTATTTGCACTAAGCACCAAGTTTTGTTTTGAAAATGAGAGTTTAGTTCATCTTGTATGGCTTTTTCCCAGAAAACTCTGTCTTCACGAAACTCAATTTCGTCAAATGTATTTGGAACATCATTTAAACATATTTGAGTGTTCATTTCCCTTTCTAAAAATCGATATGATAATTTTGGTTTACCTTTTAGTCTTTCACTGCGTCTGACTTCTGTTTCACTTAAAGTATCTTCGATACTTTCACCAGTTTCTTTGCCTGGACCGGCATTCTCTAAATTTGTGGAATTTTCACTAGGCTGTACATCTGAACTTGAAGTTTCAGATTTATTGTTTTCCACCAATGGAAAACCCGACTCTTCATCTTCTGTTATATCAGAATCAATACTTGGATCATCATTTTCAAGTTGAACCACAGAGTCTTCTTCATGTACACCCCTAGACTTTAGCATGTTTTCTTCATCCACCACAACATCTCTAGCTGTCATAAATTTTCTTGATTCCACATTCCACAACTTATAGCCATTTGGCTCATACCCGACAAATATGGTTTTTATTGACTTTTCATCAAATTTCCGTTTTTGAACTTTATTAAGTGCATATACGGTAGAACCAAATATCTTCAGGGGTGTGCCAGCTATCAAAACCAACCGAATTCCAACCTAAAACCAACCGCAAGTTGGTTTTAGGTGTGCCAGAGCAGAGTTCGAAATGGTTTTAAAATCTCAACAAATATGGTCAGAGATTTGGTTAATTTAAGCAATATTAGATGTCTAATGTATAACAAGTGTTACTTTTTCGAAAGGTAATTTTAAGCTTAGCTGCATATTACAAATACATTTGAATTGAATACATATTTTAATTCATGATTTTTGATATTAATAAATCTGTAACAAATCTCTAAGACTATTTGCCGTTCCGTGTAAGCGTGCAAAACCGTCCCTAACAAGAGAGGTGCCAACTTGTTCGTTTAACAATAACTATTATTCGGAGTCTTTAATAGGTCAATTCTAAAGACACTTTTTTGTGACAAATAAACATAAAAAAATTGTACTCTCAGGTAACAAAATTCCATGGTTGAGCAGTGGACAGTTTGTTGTAAATTTAACAAAGTTATTGCAGCAAACTGTTTTTCATAAGTTGGCAGCGTTTGCGGTGTTTGTTAGGTGTGTGAATGTCTACAGTAAGAAGAAGATTTTAATTTATGGAAAGTCATTGTGCCGCCAAAATGTAAGTTAAATTAAAATTGCATTTAATTCTTTGTATTGCATTTGTTCCTAGAGGCATTTTTATTTAATTTTACTTTTACTTTTGCACTTTTGAAATGTAAACAAACAGATTTGCCATTCAAGAAATACGTAGAACAGCTGTTCAAGCAAGCTATCACGGCAGGGCTGTCAAGCAACATGAGTTATTTGGCGGGCAAAATATGAAATATATATTGTATTTTGTATAAGAATTACAAGAGATAAGCCCTTACATATTTTTATTTAACAATTTATTAAATATAACACTAATGCCCTGCGGCCAACCTTGAAAACCATGACAAAATAGCAAATACATTTTAGCCAATTTTTACTTTTGAAAGGTAGCAACTCTTTTTGGCCATTTTCGTTTTACGTATTTGCTCCGAAAAATTTAACCGAAAAATGAAATCTCCCTAACTTCTGGCACACCGACGGTTTTGTTTTAGAGATTTGAAAAAATTGCTCGAGCCAAAATCTCTAGAGATTTCTGGCACACCCCCGCTTAAGATATTTTAAAAGAGGTTTTTTATTGTGCCACATTTCTTATGGTGTTTTCTTTATTTTAAGCAAGGCTCTACTTGGAGATCGGTTAATTAAATATGTTGCTGTTAAAACTGCTTCACCCCAAAAGTTTTTGCTAAGTTTAGCACTATTAATCATTGAAGGAGCCTTCTCGGTGATTATTCGAATCATCCGTTCTGAAACACCATTTAGTTGTGGAGTGTGTGGAACTGTTAAATGATAGCTGATGCCTTTTTCAATACAGAAATCACGCATTTCATTAGAAAGGTATTCCCTACCATTATCGATGTATAGATTTACCATTTTTAAGTTAAAATGAGCCTCAGCTTTTGCAACAAAATCTTTAAAGACGAAAAATACATCCGACTTATATGTTATTAAATATGTCACACAGTATTGTGTGTACTAGTCAATAAAGACTACATAATAGTTTTTATTGTCAACTGTCGAGGGTGTGACTAGACCACAGACATCGGAATGCACGACAAACAATGGTCTTTTAATGTTTTCCTTATTTTTAACTTTTTCAAATTTTAATCTGGATTGCTTGCCATTTATGCAAGCCTCACATAGCTCATTGTTTAGCTCAACATTATTTAAAAGATTAATATCTTCAAGCGCCACAAGCGGTAATTTGCACTATTTGAACTGTGTGATGTATATATTCTACCATTTAATTTAAATTTTATAATTGGTTCATTATACTCACATATTCCTTCAAATACAAGTTTATTATTCTTGGTAACTTTAATTCCACCAGGGTTGAACTCAATTGTCATGCCTGCTTCCTGCATTTTCTTTACTGATAGTAAATTGTGTGGAACATCCTTGCAGTAAAGCACATTTTGCAGTGTAATATTGTTTCCAGAGCTGCAGAGATTAACCACTCCTTTGGCTGTAGCATGTATGCACTCTCCACGCTTTGCAATTTCGATCGCCACATGTGTTGCCAGATTTTCATACTCAGAAAACCAAGTTGTGTTTTTTATGATGTGGTCGGATGCCCCTGAATCAAGAATAAACTCTACCTCAATTGCATTCACACTTTCATATTGATTTCTGATCATAAAAGCAAACCCACGCTCCTGTGTTGTTGTTGCTACTTGGGCCTGTTTTTCTCTTCCATTATTTTCGGCACTAACATTTTGGTTGCCCACCTGCCTTTTTAGGAAAAAACAATCTTTTTTCAAATGCCCTTGTTTTCCACAATGAAAACACTTTAGTTTTGATTTAAACTTATTTTTGAAAGGCTTCTTAACATGTTTGTGAAATGCTTCATTGATTGAATTTCCCGTTTCTAGACTCTATGTTGCCGACGTGTTTTGACATACGCTAAGGTTAGATAATCTTCTGAAAGGGTCTTTATGGCTGTTATAACACCATCATAACTTGGCGGAAGAGTCAAAAGTAAATGGGAAACTTTGTCCATCTCGTCCAGTTATGAGGTCATCAAAGAAGTTAAAATGCGTCAATAACGGAGTATCATCTTTTAACTTTAACGCTAACAATTGCTTTCGTAATGATAGCTGTGAGGCTAGACTCTTTCGTTCATAGACAGCATCTAAATTTGCAAATATCTGCTTAGCACTATTCTCGTTGTTGACTAAAACTAAAAACGAATCACTGGGATATTCTATTATAATGTCTTTGGCCAATCTATCCGCCTTTTTAAGCTCAACCGTTATATCATTATGCTCTTTGTCAATTACTCTTCCAATATCATCCTCACACGAAACTTCCAGATTGAGTATTTTTCACCGTCAAACGGCTTTATATTCCTCTTCCCTTTATGCATTATATTTCTTAGTATACCACTACCACATACACACACATATATGTATATACATATATGTATATCTAATTTTTTTAATTGTTTAAGCACACGGTATATATATATATACTAGTAAGTGGCCCGCTTACTTCGCTGCGCGGATAGTTTATATAAATTTTAGCAATAGAAGATATAAGATAAATAAATTAGAAAATATTTCACAAAATATTAAAGCAAAGTTTTTATCATTCTCTTTTCCACGCAACCATTGAGGTAGAGAATCTGGCGCGTCATTATACTCGATACCAAAGGTAAAGAAAATATTGGGAGTAT